>JAQFVV010000602.1:0-30000 GCA_028023455.1 Epiperipatus broadwayi
CTAACCCTTGTCCTCTCGTGCAGCTCCACTAGACCTCAGGCCAATCACGTTGAGGGCCACAATCTAACCCTTGTAAACGAATCAGGCCAATCTAACCGCCCCGTTCTCGCATCTCCACTTCCCCCACATAAATACAATAGAGTGAAAATCACCTGACCAGGTTCTAGCTCTAATAATTAATGAAATATTCAATTAAATGCTTTACTAGCTCAAGTTTCTTAAAATTAACTTAGGTTCTGTTTTAAACTAACTCAAATAAATATTCAGGAATTCATGAGACTAGAAGTGGAAATACGGGTGACAAGGTAGATTACATTGAGACAATATCCCACAGGATACCACCTCAATGGCATAAGAACACTATCCCCCCCTTATACTACTATTACATATAATAACTACATAGTATTCTTATGACTTCCGCAACTTCTAATCACTAAGACTCATTTAACAATTAAAGTATTAATCTTTTATCTCTAATAACAATAATAGTAATCATCTAGCTCAAATGAAATAATCTCAGGTTCTTAAATTTATCCGTATGTTAATAACATATGGTAGCAAAATATGATAAGGGATGTTATGTCATAATCTACTACTCTGAAATTAGATTAATAATAAAACAATAATAATCACAATCTTTATTGCTTAATTCAACTAGTACAGCTTTTCTTTTATCGCAAATTTATAACCGTAATAAATTAGTTAATAATCTAATATCCCCTTTTTTATCTTTAAGTAATAAAATAAATTAATAAGTGGCAGTATTTAGATAATCTGATAATTAAAGCAAGTGGCAACTAATGGCACATAATTTAGCAAAATCTTATGATAATAGATTGATGACCAGTAATGCTATGCAATTTATAATTATTTAATTACAAGAACATCAATAAATATTTAAGACTAAACATACTTCTTTATTTATCTTTTGTGCAAACAATCATATACTTAGTTTAATTGTTGTGAACATACTCTGTGAATTCATGCAATGATGTAGAGAAAACAAAACTCAGACACAAGTTTTAATAAACAAATCTTAAATTTTATTAACATCAATAAAATAAATAAATAAAACAAACAAATCTATTTACATCTAGGATATCCTCATTTTTCTTTACACTATAATAACTGAATTATACACATTTATATTTCTTTTATCATTAATTAAACTTATTATGCCTTTTAAAAGTTATTTATTTATTTCTCATTAGGTTTATCATATCACTTATTTTAACTATTTTATGGGTAACACCATTCTTCACCTTTTAGTATTAAAGTTACTGTATTATAAATTATCTATGTGGATAAACATCATTCATAACATCATAATTTTACAATCAATATGGTTTTAAAAGAAAATTACATTTTCTTGTAACTTTATATAAGTCACTCCGCATATTATTCAAATATTATTATTTTAACGTTTGTTCTCCAATGCTCGTAAACTATAATACGTTTATTCCATAAGCCATACTCATGTATAATATTATAACACGGGTTTAATTATCACCTGTTACAGTTTCACATATACTATAATTATCAAATGTTATTGTATTTTTTAAATATGCAATACTTATATTTTTTAAAATATAATTATCAATAAGAAAACGTGAAATTATATTTAATATTTTTGTATATTTCTATTTGGATATACTTTTATAAAATTATAGTTCATTTCTTAAAAAGAATTAAAATAATTCTCTAACTCCTTCCCTTCTTATGATATTTGCATCTTTCTTTCAATAATCATAATCTACTCTTCGTTATAATAGCATGACATACATTCTAAAATATCTATTGTTTCCCTTTTAATAGACTTATCATATAACGATGTAGTTGCAAGAAATACAGATAAAGATAGCGAAAGATGTATAGGATATCGGGAAGATAGATAGATAACTCATCTGCAATATACTTCAAAAAGATGTATGGAACAATGTGAATAGGTCCGACATTCATTGTCTAATAACCTTGGCGATAAGCATGATGTGGCAGCTATTTACTCAGCTTTACCAAACATCTAGTACGATTCACAAGAAAATATATAAAATACCACTGTCCAAGACAACATGTGTACCAGTCGTAGGGCTTTGTTAACTATGCTGATTAACATCTAAAACTACTTATTATTTCACTCCCTGTAGCATCTTAGTTTTTAATACATCCTCTTGGTTTCCGAATCACCACGTACTACCAAGTCACTACCCAAACTATCTCTCAAGATTTTTACTGTATCCAACATCGATAAAATACTAACTACTTTTTAAAAACAATAAACAAAATTCGCTAATATAAAACATTTCCCTATTCCATAAGAACAATTTGTCTTGCTTTATTACACTGTAGGTTCAACATCTATGTTTTGTTAAAATAACATTTAAATATCCCAATCAGAAAATTAACAGAAAATATCACATAACCATCGGTTATATTGAACTATATTAATAACACATAAAATGATTATCGTATGCATATTTTTTAAAATCTAATCACATCTCAAAGTGTTTTAGAGTGTTGTTTTCAAAATGCGTTTTTACAACAATAATAACAATAAAACTTTTGCGCTACATTCATTCGATTCTCAGCTGATCTAAATAAATAAAACATACATTATATATCATTAATAATTATAAATGTTACCAAAACAATCTTTATCTTACTATCAAAGTTCATAGTAGGCTTCTTTCTCTTCTAGCATCGCAAACTTACAAATTTCCACATACATACAATTTTATTTTAAAATTCAAAATCAAAACATATTATTTCATATAATGTTATATCACAAATTAATGTATTTTGTTTTCCCTATCGCTATCTAAAACTTAATGTTTAACTTAGATTAGTAAAGAAAATAATTCAAACCATGATCACATATTTTTCTGATGGTAAATCTTGGTTAGTCCCATAATATTTATTATTTCTTCTTTTATCCGAATGTTCTCCTTTATGCTGATTAAAGTTTTAAATAAATTAGTTCATTTAATAAACTGTTTAGATGATCTTTAGTTTTAGTGTTTAATTCAAAATTATAAAAAAAAACATTTTATTTAGTTATCCCATGAAGCTTTTTATTGTTCTGGCGAATATTACCTCGGCGCGTTGATGCATCTTTATTTCTAGTTAAACTACAATTATTTAATAATTACGGTATCAATTGCGTTTTCCATGGATCCAATATTTTATATTTCTCTTCTGTAAAATATTTTTTTTTTTTAAGCAAGTGTTTTTCTGGGTAAACTTCACTTTCATTCATTATTATTTTATATACACTACTTCCGATCTTTAACTATTTTCTAGAGTATTTTCTCCAGTCATCTTAAAAAAAGCAATTCAAACCATTTCAATATTAAAATTCCTTTTGTCCATTTATTCTTATACGAATAATACTTATTTTTATTTTCCATTAACTTCATTAACTTTGTGCACAATGTCCTTTCATTGATTTTATACGCATGAAAACAGCTTCCATAGTGATACGCTATATAAACTATATCAACGAATAATATTAACATATTTGGAATATTATAAAATTTACAACTTGGTTTTAAGAATCTATCCATTTTCTATTGAAAACTCCGATTATATTTCGATAGAATCCACTGGCAGGTTACTGTAAAGTTAGTGAAACATTACTATGAGAAACTTTTTTTAAATTTTATTCTAAGATTGTCTTCGGATGATTTTTAAATTGTCAGTTGGTTTCTTTCAAAGATATTATTAAAACTATAATAAAATTGACTAATAAATTGAAGAAAGAAAAAAAAAATTAGAGAGCTTAAAATTTTACCTCTGCTCTGGAGTCAACACATTTTTGTTCTCCCCATTTATACAATTAGTTGGCGCGATTTTTTGTTGTCTGCCAAGATCTATTTTTTTTATTGGTCAATTCCTACTTGGATTGATAAACAATTTCTAAAGTTTTAAAATCATGACGTAATAGACTTAAATGTTAACTAATTATTATTTTTAAATCAATTATTATCCATTACAATTTAACTATCTTTAAAATAATTTTGAAACAATAATTAATAAAAATGTATCCTACTTATTTTTATTATGATGTGTGACAATTCCATCCAATTCTATAATATACTATTTTAATATTTTAATTATTAATATTAATTTAAACCAGTACTTAGACATAGAATATTTCAGACAGTCACGTAATCATTTCCGGTGTTTAGTCTATTTTTATCTGTCTGAATAAATTTGTTACTTATATTATATAAAATAATTATATAAAATTTTGAAAAACAATTTAGAAAAATATAGAATTAGATACAATTCTCACCATCACAATATTTATTATTAAATATATCATATTAAAAAATTTTTACTGCTTAATATAATCTATAATATTAAATACTATATAATATTAATTTTAAAATTTTTTAGTAATTGACCATTTATAACCATCACTGACCTATAGAAAAGTGCACAATATATATATATATGGAAAGAAAGAACACATTTTGGCAGTCAGAGAAAAATCAAATTCATCACCTATATATTGTCACATAAAATTAACTAATCATGATATCAATTTTGATAAAACAAATATTCTAGCAAAAATTGAACAATATGACCAGAGATTGCTAAGAGAAGCTATTGAGATTTTTAAAAGGCCCAAGAGCATAAATGAAAGATGTGAATTAAAAAAGATTAACAACATTTGGAAGAAGCTATTGGAGGACAAAATAAAATTTAAAATTTCTCAACCAATGGAATTTAATTATGAGGAGAAACAAAAAGATAAAAATGATTTTAAATCTCACATGCATTCATGATTTAAGAAAGAGAATGCTTTGAAAAAGGTACTTGTTATTGTACTGAAATATGTCAGCTATTTAGCTATTTTATCACATGGAATAACCTAAAAATAATAATATAAAATCATATATATATATATATATATATATATATATATATATATATATATTTTTTTTTTTTAGAGAGAGATAGAGATATATATATATTGTACCCTTTTGATTAGATGCAAATGAATGCATTTAGTCAATTTTCTAAAAAAAATTAAATTAAAGATAGATTTTAATTGGTATGATTACTTTCAAATATTAACAATGTTTTTAAAAATTTTGTTAAAGTAAAAAAGAGATTATTAAATGCATAAAACTATTCTAATATATTAAAAATAATTAAGTAAAGCTAAATAGTGTAATTTTGTATGGTTGGGAAAACTGGCCATAGTAAAATAGTACATTAATAAGTCTTTTAAATAAGTATTAAAAGCTAGAATTTTAATAAAAAAAAAGTATTGATTATATTTAATAGTTGTATTAAAAATTATTGATTTAAAAATGTAATATTTTGTAGTGGATAAATGTGTATTTAATAGTATCAAAATTATTATTCTAAATTTTATTATATCATTATTCTTTAATATAATATTTTTACGATTAAACATTTATTTTTATTATCAGACAGAAATTGATACAGATTGTCTGAATTTTTAGTCATGTAACATGTAAATATTCATACGTGTGTGCTTACAAATTTTTTTCCAATAAAGTTTCAAAATTGCTTTAGAATTGTACTATAAAATTGAAAAACATTTGTTAGTCTATCAGACAAGATAAAAAAAAAATTAGCTATTATAAAATATCTAATTAGGATTTTTTTAAAAATGAATGTAGTTAATAAAATTAGATTTTTTAAAAAAAAGATACATTAAAAAAATGAAGGTGGAATAAAATAATAAAATATTATTTTTAGAAGTGTTATTTTAAAATATTTAGTTGGTTTAAATAAAAATATAAAATTGATTTAGAATTAAATAATGTAATAATTAATATTTTGTTGGTGAGGCATCATTTTTATTTTTGAAATTTAATTGTTTAAGATAGTTCTAATATGTAAATTAGATCACTAGCTAAAGATTTAAATAGCCAATCAAATCACCAATTTAATTTGGTACAAAAAGTTGATTGTGCATTTTGGTTCTGGGTGTGATAATTTAATTTAGTGCTTTAATCCAGTCAATTCAGTGTTTTTAAAAGTCAATTTGTGTTAAACGCTCTCAAAATAAGTTATTATTTAAAAATATTAAAGTATTGGATAGTGTACTAATTGGAATTATTTTTAAATAAGAGAGTATTAAAAATTATAAGCTTATTAAGTTTAAATCATGCATTGTTGAAGCAACTAAAATTCCCTATCAAGTGTTTTTGTTGAAACTTAATTTACTATTGCAGTAAATATAAAATTCATACCAAAAATAATTGTCTATCTGTGGAAAGAAAGGATGGATATACAGACATTACATAAAAATATATTTCTAAAATTATTGAGAAAAATATAATATTGGTTATATTAATGTTTCGGACATTGTGGAGAGTATTAGACAAAAAAGTTTGTGAGAATATAAATGTAAATACATTTTATTGTGAGAAAAGATATCTTTATTTAAAAAAGCAAAGCTATAGGTAAAGACTTTTAATTTGTAATATCTTCAAATTATATATATATATTATTTAAATATATATATATAAATATATATATATATATATATTTAAAAACATACAATAAATATTTTAAAGAAAATATTATTTAAGAATTTATTGTGAACTTTTATTCAAAATAATGAAGAAGTCAAGATTAAAATTATTGCAAATATATTTTATGTGACAAGTTTTCATTATTTAAAAAGGACTCAGTAGTTAATAATATGAGGAAAACCATATTGAAAAAATATTATCTGGAACAGAAATATGTAGATAATTACAAATATCCTGACAAAATAGCTGCAGGCTAAATTTATTAAACTATTAAATGCTAATTTCCATGGAACAAAAGTGTGCAATTTAAGTATAAATATGCCTGAACTGATATAGCTGTAATAGATGCATCAGAAGCCCAATGCAGAATCCTATATAGTGGTGAAAATTCCAGAGGATTATTTTTAACTTTTTAAATTAATATCATCTTTAATAATCATTATTTTGAAAGATATAGACAAAGGACTAAAATTTTTATAAATTTTCAGGCAAAGATTAATGATTATTTTTATGAATGAATCCAGATTTAAAAGTCGACTTCTTTTAATTTTTGCATTTTCATCATTTTTTTAAATCACTTTTATAGCAGTTACAATATCCAAATTTTTTTTTAAAAAATTGGCTTTTAAAACCTATTCAGACCTAATAAAAGGGTATACTATATATATATTCAAATCAGTCAACACTTATACAAATCCAGTACCAATAACAATCAATAATCTAAACCTGTTGCCAAGGCAACCTTCTTTTAACAATAGAAGTAAAATACCATGGTTATTTATGATCCTATAGATTTATGCACAGAGACAAAAATAAATCATGGCTCTTATTCTCAGGAGGCTGTAATGTCACCAATAAAGGCAGTGGTTGATAGCCAAAGATGGAGGGTGCTAAGAATCACCTGATTGTAGACCCAGGCTACCATTTGATGATGACTTTTTATTTAGGTACTTAAAAATGCAGATAACTTTCAAGTTATGGAAGACTGCAATAGTTAAAAGAAAAACTGACTTATATTAAATGGGACATTATTGAACTTTGTGAAGTTAGAAGAAAAGGTGAAGAAACAATTGATTTAAAAATTGGACATGTACTCTACTATGAAGGCACAAATAGTGGAAATACAAGTGGAATAGGACTCATTATAAATAAAAAGTGAAAAAACAACATTGTGAACACTGATAGTGTATTACAGAGAGTGGCAAGATTAGTTATACAACTTAATAGCAGATACCAAGTGCAGATGATTCAGGCTTATGCCCCAACAAATTCTCATAGTGAGGAAGTAGTAGAAGATTTTTATGTGGATCTACAAAAGTCTTTTGATCAGAAGAAACAAAATTTTAAAATTGTTATGGGAGACTTTAATGATAGAATTGATAAACAAATGAAAGATGAAAGTGTTGTAGGTAATTTTGGTTATGATAATAGAAATAAGAAACTTCATTGACTTCTGGAGTTTGTAGAAAAAGAAAAACTTAATATTATGAATTCCTTTTTTTGAGAAAATTGTTAAAAGAAAATGGATATGGAAGTATGGAAATGAAGATACAGCAGAATTGGAATACATTTTGACTAACAAAAAATACATATTTCAAGATTATAATGTTCTTAATAAATTTAACACTAAGATAGGTGTTAATGCAAAATTAGAGAGGCAAAAATTATTAAAAAAACAACACTCACAGTTGATATTTCTAATCTTTAGAAACACTCTAATGAATTTAAATTAAAACTTACAAATCAGTTTCAAGTATTAGTAGATTTTGAACATGATTCTGATTTGAATGAAATTAATGAGAAAATAACTGATACATTTTAAAAATCTACAACAAAGATTGCTGATAGAAAAAAGCAGCAATTCATCAATAAAATTTTTACTGAGACTAGAGAATTTATGGGAAAAAAGGAATATGAAGATATACAAAAATGTTGCATTAAAAAAAATTGAATAACTTGAATTCTGGGGGAAAGGTGCAGAAATGAGTTGAAAATGATATAAGAAAGTATAACTGCGAAAAAACAAGGAACACTGTAAAAGAAAATAAAAGTCTCAAGAGTGTACATCAACATTTTGGTATTGGTGGTAAATTTATATATTTGCAATAATGAAAAAAGACATCATAAAATGAGTAGACAACTTCTATCAAGAATTATATACTAATAAAGAACAGTCCCTCCTATATCTATTATATCATCCAAATTGCCCAGAATTTTAAATGAAGAAGTGAGACATGTAATAAAATTTATGAAGTAAGGAAAGACTCCAGGTAATGATGGAATTATAATTTATCCATTAAAAAAAGCAGGTGAAAAAATAGAAAAAAAAATTGCAAAGTTATATACCAAATGTCTAAATGATAAAGATGTACCAGATGATTGGATGAATGCAGTATTAATATTAATATTTAAAAAAAGTGATAAAGATATTACAAATTACAGACCTATCAGCCTTTTTTTTAGTTTTATACAAAATTTTTACCAAGGTAATTACAACTCGTCTATAGGAAATGCTGGATTTTCACCAACCAAGAGAAGAAGCTGAATTTAAAAATGGTTTTAATACAGTAGATCATATCCAGGCATTGAGAGAAGTTATAGAAAGGACAAATGAATATGAATTGTCATTATGCTTTTTTTACATTATGAAAAGGCATTTGATTTTATAAGCATTTCTTTCGTGATTAAAGCATTAGATCATCAAGGTATAGATCCAGGATATTGTCATATTTAAAAGAATATTTATAAAAATGCAACAGCAACAATTACATTACATAATGATATTAGGAAAGTCAACATGGAAAAGGATTTAATACAGTGTGACTCTATATCTCTGAAACGTTTTACAGCAGTGCTGCAAGAAGTATTTTGTGGATTAAAATAGGAATCTAGAGGAGTGAAAGTAATGGAAATTATTTAAGTCATTTAGTTTTAGCAGATGATGTAGTTGTTGCAGGAAATGTTGCAGGAGTTATCAGACGAAAGTAGGAAGGTAAGACTAAAGATAAATATTAAAAAGACTAAAGTAATGTTCACTGGATTTTCTCAAAATATGAAAATGAAGATTGTTTATGAAGAGTTAGAAGAAGTTAACAGCTATAAATATCTTGTTCAGATTATTAATACAAATGAACACATAATGGATGAAATTAATCATAGAATAAAACTTGGTGAGAGTGTTTTGGTAGAAATAACTTGATACTAAAAGGAAATATGCTTATGTGTTTAAAATTGAAGGTTTTTAATAAATGTGTTTTAGAAGTTCTTACTTATGGATGTGAGACTTGGACACTTAATAGGAGAAGAATACAAAGACTTTAGACCACTCAAAGAAGTATGCAGAGATGCACGTTGGTAGTAACAAGAAGAGATCAAAAACAGAATATATGGGTAATAGAAGAAGCAGGTATTACTACCCTACTGAAAAAATTAAAATACTGAAGTGGAGCCACTGTACATAATGCTTGAATATCAAGAGTTGGAGAGACCTTCATCCTCCAGTGTATTGGTAATGGTTTATGATTATGATGATAAACTATCTAGATGAAGAAACTATTTTAATTATCATATTCTATTTACAGAAAAGAACAATAGCAAGGAATTGCTCGATTCAAACATATTAATGTATTCTTAAAGACCATGGATTCAAATTAAAATCATTTTATAAATAAAACCACACCTTCCATGTTGTTATAAGGTTGTCTTTACTTTTACCAAAAGATTCATTCAGATTATAGTTCAAAGTTGGAACACCCGCATATAAAATAAAATAATCGCGCGCACATAGAAGTAAAGATTTTTCATTATAAATAAAGTAAAATATTAATTTCATAGGTGAAAACAAATTAATTTTAAACAACTACCCTAAAAATCATTTAATAGAAAAAGAGAACAAGATATAGAATATGAAATGTATCTAGCTTTAGTCATGAGATCATGACACCATCTACAAGATGTAATATTTTACCACATACCATTGGAAACATAATTTTTATGCACTTGTTAGAATTATTATACATATATTATAATGTGTATGGATAACATAATAAATAGATGAACATTTGTAGCTGATATTAAAGGGAATTATGAAACTATGACCTTATTAGATAACACAAAATCAGACATTATTAAAATTTAACTTTGGGTAGATTTATATATGTATTGAAACTGCATCATATAATTATCAATCATAGAGATAAAGAAGTTAATTAACTTAGTATGGCCTATGTGAGGTTAAACCTAAATAAGTTATCTGGGCAAGTTTATCATTCAATAATTATTTATAATTTTGTGATTTAAGGCAGCATTCTTTAATTAAATGTGTAAATGTGATTGTTTACATTATATAATCCTATATATAAAATCATGCTTTATCACTTGTATATAACATAAGTTAAATAAAATTAAAACAAAACTTGAAAACATCACTGAAACATTTAGCATTTAACTATTCACCATATTTTGTAAAACAGTCAAATTTATTTAATTTGAGAATTTGTAGATATCCATAATGAATGATATTAGCACTAGAGAATTTGATTGCAATTCCTGGAATAGTCTAATATAATGTTTCCTATACTATTTTCAGTGTTTAATAATGTTCAATACTAAATTATTACCAGTAAAATTAAGCTGAATATATATGTTCATTTAATTTAAAATAATTACCTTGTTTAATATCACGCATAGTGGAAATACATGCATACTAGTTATTATAAGCTAATGTTATTTTAATATGCAATTTAATGACCTATATTCCAGTTACCAATGTAAATAAAATATGTATCTATTAAATTAACACCCTGGCTTTCAATATTTCATTTTATATGACTCAGGTAGGTCTATACAATAGAACACCAAGTCATATCACCAGATATATTTATCAATTGTAGATTTAGTCCTAAAGATTACAATATTTACTAATGAAATAAATACAGATTGTGATAGGATGAAAGAGGGAATCAGGTTTTTATACATATGCATATGATTTTATTGTCATCATGCATAAATATGTAGTCTCAAATTACAAATTCCATAAATATGTATAAAGTCTCTAGATAATCAGCCATATAAATCATATATAGGCCTCATCATTTTGTAGTATACATGATGTATATGTTTTACATCAATTCTATTGATGAACACATATACTTTAATAATAAATAAAAATCCTAATTGTTTATGGTTACATCTTATTTTTGAAATGGATGCAGTAAATAAAATATCAACAAATAATTTTATTAATACTTACTTTATTTTTTATTATTGCTATATAAAACTATTTAAATACTCTTACTAACATATGCCTAACATAATACATATACATCATTAAATTTATTGCATTGTCTTAAGAATAAGAACCATATTAATTCTAAAATTATGCTGCAATAATAATTTGATACATCATCTGTTTAAAAAAAAAGGTCTTTTTTGTTCTCATCTTATAGCTAAAGATGCCACTCTATGGTGCCATTTTTGTGCTAAAATACATAAAAATGCCATTTCCATGGCCGACATGTTTGAACCCACATTTTCTATAATACAACATTTTGTTTTGCTACAGAATGCAGTCCACTATGTCACGTTGCAATACAGCATGTATGTAGCATCAAAGCAAATACATTTCCTGAATTTGCACAGTTTATAAAATAGTTACGGCTTGGTGAGAGGGTGTGTGTATATGAATTGGATGGAAATGTTGTTTTCATTGATTTTTATTTTATTTTAAAGTATTGAAATGCTCAGATTTTGTAAAGTAATAATTATAAGACTTTTTACAATGTACTGTATGAAAGTTTTAATCGGGAAAATGTTGACAAAATATATTTTTAGTGAGTTGCAATTAGGTAATGCATCAACTAATGTACTGTTTGTAACATTCCACGAGACAAACAAGATTATACCGTGTGTATATTTTTGAAGTAAAAAAGAGTGGTAACACAAAAATATCCAGTAAGAAAAGTACAAATATGCACATTTTTTTGTAAATTTCATAAAAAGCTAATATTATAAACATGGTTAATAAGTAAAGAAAAACATTTATATGTGATTGTTGTTGTTTAAAAAAGTTTTACTTTCTTTCTTTTCTCTGACTACAGTTATGATTTTGATATTTTTTTATTTTAGCATTACAAACAATGGAACACTAACCCTAAAACTAACCCTAAAACTAACCCTAAACCTAACCCTAAAACTAACCCTAAAACTAACCCTAAATCTAACCCTAACAACTTGTAATTTTTGTTGTCATTCTATTTGAAGTAAAAAATACCTGTAATATCTGTTTGTCTGTAAAAAAAAAAAAGGTAAAATGAAGATTAAAAAAGTTTTTAAACAACAACAACAAAAAGTTATAACCCCAGTAAAAAAATATCGATAGAATATTGATTTTCTAATAAAGAAAAGTAAAAAACATGAATCAAATTATAATTTGTTTATTTTATTTTACATTTATTATTATCATTTAATTTGTATACATTAATAAAAAATAATAATTATAAAAGTTGATTTTGTTTTGTTTTTATTTTCACATTACAAAAAAACACATCAAAATAATTGAAATCAACAGCCCATAAATGTTTATATTTTATAGTTTTAGCATGAAAACGGCACCATCTAATGGTGACTTTAGCTATAAGATGAGAACCGTCTTTTTATATTACAACACATTATTAAAAGCACCATTTAATAATAAAGTAAAATATTTTAATTAATTTTAAATTAATTTACATAATGTTAGAATTAAAATAAAATAAATAAGCGAACAAAATATTTTTATATAGATGTCATCAAGTTTAAATATAAATTACTATGCTACAATTGTTTTTCAATCACAATTTTTTTTGCTTATATGAAATTTCAATATATATTTAACAATAATAAATTGCAAAAAGCTAACATCAATTTTTTTAATTAACTTTAATTGCAACTTTATTTTTAGTTTAATCATAAATTCCTTCATTTAATTACATCTCACTGTAATTCACTTCTACAATAAATATATATAATATGATTTTGATAAATTGGATTTATATAATATGATATATTCCTTAAGGAAGTCTGCAGTACCTATTTAACATCTTTAAGTACTTTGATTAGTTGAGAATCTAAGTTCCAAAACTTTTTGAAATCTTATCTTTTCTAGGAAATCTATTACATTTTAAAATTTAACCCATTTTATTTTATGTTATCCATTTTACCTTATGTTAATTCAAGATCTGATATCACTAAGGTTTATAATGCATTTAAATACTAACATGTCACATCATCTATCTATTTGGTAATGACCAAAAAAAAAGTAAATCAACACAACACACTTATTTATTAATAAATTAACAACTTATTTACATAAGTATAAACTTCCATTAAATATGCTTTGCCAATAAATTAGTATTTTTTTCACACTATTTATCTTTATCCAATGATTCATGTTCTGTTTATTATGTAAAATACAATATATTTTATTATTTTCACTTCATACATTTTATTTCACAAATCATCCATTGACTTATATAAAAATAATTTATTACTGTACTATTACAATTATTGCATATTAAAAAAAAACTTTCTTCTGTATAATATTTAAGATCAGCTATTGTAAATCATGTTACAGATATAAAATTGTATTACTTAATAATTTACCTAAATTCATTTTATTATCTTTTAGATAAATTATATCTTAACATCTCAAAAAAATAATTCTTGAAATACTATTTTACTTTCAAATTTTTCACTATAAAACAATAATGGAGAATATGATATTATGGTCTCATATTCTTAAATTTAAATTGTTGAAGTTATTTCAAAGTTGATGTTGATGCTGTTTAAAAATCAAGTTTAAATATATCTATAGACTGTATTTTAGTATTTTCTTTAAATGTTTAGCATTTCATAAACATCCAGTACATTTTTATAAACATTTTTTGTTATTACAAAACAAATATTATATATTTATATCTCATACTTCAGATAGTTTAAAATATATTCTTTGTTTATTCAGAAGATGATGTAGGTTTAAGACTTCAGGCATTGAAGGTACCTTAATTACTTTCAAGAGTTTCTAAAAGAAATGTATTACTATCTTTCTTTTTTTTTTGGAATGATCTCTCATACACCACTCAAAGGAACCAATGAATATTAATGCACCTGTTAAATTTATTAACTACAAAAAGAAAGTTAGATTAACACTTAATTTCTGTGCCAATTAATAAATATAAACTAGTATTTTCACTAAATATATTTATAAACAAACGATCAACTCAAAAAAATACACTGAAATAATATTTATTTAATTTCTTTTTCAACTTAAATGAATATTTACAAAATAAATCAATCGTATTATAATACTATTTCCACCACAAGTAATGGTTTCAGTTTTTATGTTACATATTCTATTACAACTTTGTACTAAACAAAATTACCAATATACCTGTTGTTGTTGTAATTATTATTACTATTAAATTCACAATAATTTATAATTTGCATTATCTTCTTTAATATATAACTATATCTATATCAACGATTAATATTTTCAAAATACATAAGATCAAATGCACACATATCTTTATAAAATAAATTATTTTCTAAGTTATCATATTTATATATTAAACAAGAACTATTATCTCTATTATTATTATTTATAGAATGATATGGGTCAAACAACCTCAGTATATTCAATTTATTTTTAAAGATTTTCTGCCAAAAATATTTTATTCTATAGTAAACAAGGCAAAACTTTCCATACAGTAGTGCCACCCTTTGCCAAGCAAAATAATCAATGGATGCCAGAAGGCTTGTGCATAAAATCCCTATCCAATGCCTACTCATCCAATATCCCCAGACTAGTTTCTGGCTTGTGGCCTTCGTCAGTGAAGAGCTTTGGATCTGAGAGTACTGCACCTAGATATTAGGATCGAATGCAACCCTCCAGCAACCATCTTTTATCTCTACTTAACTGCAAAACTATGAGAATGAAATTGAAAACACAGAAATATTTTCAATTTAAGCTCAATAGCTTATATAGTCATATGGGTCTGAACTCAGTTCAGCACCCATACATTTTGGTGTCTTTGGCTCTTTAACAATCATAGCCACCACTATCCTATTAGGCAGGATTGGTGTTAAACCATTAAGCATTAAATGATCACCATTTCTTATACTAGCACATAATTGTTTATAAACAAGACAAAACTCTCCATACAGTAGTGCCACCCTGTGCCAACCAGAGTAATCAATGGATTCCAGAAGGCTTGTTCATAAAATCCCTATCTAATGCTTACTCATTCCATATCCCCAGACTAGTTTCTGGATTGTGGCCTTTGTCAGTGAAGAGCTTTGGATCTGAGATCACTGCACCTAGATCTTAGGATTTAATGCAATCCTCCAGCAACCATCTTTTATCTCTACTTAACTACAAAACTATGAGAATGAAATTGAAAACACAAAAAATATTTTCAATCTAAGCTCAATAGTTTATATAGTCATATGGGTCTGAACTCAGTTCAGCACCCATACATGTTGGTGTCTTTGGCTCTTTAACAATCATAGCCACCACTATCCTATTAGGCAGGATTGGCATTAAACCATAAAGCATCACATGATCATCATCTCTTATACTAGCACATAATTGTTTATAAACAAGGCAAAACTCTCCATACAGTAGAGCCAACATCCATTGATTACTCTGGTTGGCACAGGGTGGTACCACTGTATGGAGAGTTTTGCCTTGTTTATAAACAATTATGTGCTAGTATAAGAGATGGTGATCATGTTATTCTATAGTAATCTTTTTCCTCAGTAATGGATTTATAATGCCTTAAATTATCTTCTAGTAAAATACACAAATTTATTTCATTATAATTTTTATCCTCTTCATTAAATCTATAAAATATCTTTCTTTGAATTGATATCATATAAAACTATTTTCTTTCTACAATCCATAAAATTCTGTAAATAATTATCTTTAATAAATAACTCAATCTATCTGTCTCAATCTAAGCTAAACATTTATAAACTTTATTAATCTTGTCTATTTACTTTTTATCATTTCTAATAATATTCTGCTTATTATTATTCAAAAAATTATTGTCCATGTAAATACTACTGCTTTTATTATTTTCTATAAGTTTTCCAAGTTCATCTCTAGGTTCAACTTTTGCTTCATCTACTTTAGTATCTAATGTACTAAATTTTGAATTTGAATCTGTTTTTAATTTTTTTAACTTCATCCTTCAATTTATTACTGTTAGTTTGATATTCTTTAATTTTAACAAATTCATTTGAATTAGTTTTAGATTCTTTAATCATAGCATTACATGTAGTTTATCCATCAGATAAACATATTGACTTCTGAGCTTGCTTTTATAAAGAATTTCACAATATATTTTTATAAATGCCGTTTTTTTCTTTTAAAATATTATTACAAACAATATATTTTGAAAAGCAAATGTTACCCTTAAAATATTTGTAATTTTAAATATACATACATGCACTTAAATGAACACATCTGAAAATGTAATTTGTTATTTACTTTAATTGTTATATTATGATGAATGGTTAATTGGCGGAGAATGTTGTAATAAATGAATACCTTAACAACACATGATATAGTATTTATATAGAGTGTTGAAGGTATTATTATACAAATTCAGGTTTGTAACAGGTAGAATATGAAAGGTAAAAATAAATGTATTGTATTTAATTGTATGTATTGTTGATAAAATATGTAGATAAACACATTATTGTTTTAACTTTCTACTGTATTTTATTTTTAAAGGTAAAAAAAATGAGAAAAATATCAAATTATAAACCACTTTTAAAAAGATCAAAATAAAAATAAATTGGGAAATATACTTTTTTATATTTTAGGGTGTTTGCCTAATAACTTAAATTAAATATAGTATCACTTGCTAATTTCAAAATAACCTGCAATCCATAAAATCAATGATCCATAAAATTTTAAAATATTGTTTTATTATATGTACATGGCAATGCCTATTTAAGGTCTAACCAATATGGTACAGTATGTAGATTTTTTTTGATTTGGGAGATGAAGATTTGTTCATGACATAAAAATGTTGTGGCAGTTGTATGTTCAATGGCTAATTTATATTTCATTTCAATAATGATAATTTATTATAAAGCATGTAATCAATACATTATGTGAACCTTTACTGATATCTCAAACTTCATTTTCTTTATAATAATGTCATAAGTACTATATGTATTATACAATCCTTTTTGGCATTTTGTTCTAATTTTAATTTATTTATGCAAACTTTATATTACTTGCTACTTTATCAATAGCTTCTGCTTCTAAATTATTTTACTTCATAGTATCTATATCCATGATAGACTTATTTATAGTATGAATATCTGACTTTTTGTATATTTTGTATCCATTTTATTTTGAATGCGAAATTCTATATTACCATTTTTTTCTTGTGTATCATCAACAAATAGAACTACTCATAAAGAAACATAAAAATCCTTAAATAATGTATTCTTGAAATTATCTACAATATTATTTGTATTCTTGTTTTGAGATATTCAAACCATCTCAGTGTTAGAGTTATTGATCATCTTATTGTTAACATCTTTTTCATATCATTATGCAGTTTCATGGATAGGTAAATTTGAAGTTATTTAAGGCCATATTATAATTTTTTATTTTTTCAATCCATCCATGTTAAGCTTTACAATTTAACTCATAACTGCATTATTCTATTATTGTAGCACCATAATAATAATATGACTATGCAATTATATGTGTCGGGTTTTTATATTAATCTCATTTTTATATATTTTCTGTTTTTTCATAGTGCTTCTATTAATTCTAATCTTTTTTTTTTTTACTATTTTTTTCTTTATTTTCATTCTCTCTCAGATATCTTTTTTTTTTTTTACACATGTCACATATTCTTCAAGATTTTTGATCAATGTTCTCATTTCATTAATAAATTCTTGATGGAATTGGTTTATAGTCATATCTTATGCCTATGATATTTTTTTAGTGGTGATGGTTTCTCCATTTTTATTCACTTCATTTTTTTATAATTAAAACTATTACATTTTCAAGGCAGATTAAATGTATTTTTAACATTTTATGTAAGATTTTGAAAAGAAGCACTCATGAATTCTATTTGGTTACTATTTCATGTTTTATTTTTTAATAACATTTTTGGACTATGAGTATCCTTGTTTTTTGTTGTGATTTTAAATATTCTTTTGAAATCTTTTATATTTTTCTTGTAATTAACTATTGTCATATATGTAATATATCATAATCATCACAAGGTGTAAGGAAGATTTGAACTATGAACATATAAATGTATTAGACTTTCTATTTATATTAGAAAATATATTAATCTATTTTGTTTTTAGGATAAGTACACAGTTTAAATATATTTATGGCCAGAGCTGGGTTAGCAAACATAATCATAAGGAAACAAAATTGTCATCATTGTTGATGATCAAATGAAGATGTTTGAATACCACCACCTCCATAAGTTAGTATACTGTTTATTTATATATGTGGATGAGAATATAACATATATAGAACTATATATAATTGAGATGATACCCATGGTAAAACTGATGACTATATAAAGTGCAAAGATTAAAATTAAACGTTGGAAAATAATTTCACTAACAATAATAATAGCAATCAGGAGGATACATTAGTTATTCTTTCAAATTTTTGTGATTAAATAATAAATATTTACATATTTAAGAATGGTTACCATTTCACTAATCAGAAGTATTAAATAATATTCATCAGATTTAGACTAAACTAGAAAGAATACTAGCCTATCATTATACATTATAAGGTTTATTTCTTTTTTTTTGTAAGGAAAACATAATGTCTAATGATACTAAAATAATTACATCTAATAATTAATATAAAACAGAACATCCATTAAGATAAGAGTCAATTAGTAGCACATATTTCCTTATTATGAAATAATTAAAACACTTTAAAAATTGTATCTACTGCATTTAAACAATAACATTTATAACAATTAAAATAAATAAATAAATAAATAAATAATTCTGAAAATTCAGATATAATCAATTAATCTTTTTTTTTCTTTTCTTTTTTGTTAGAAAAAAAAGAGTTGTTTTAAAACCTCTTAAAATATTATTTTAAAGAATACATTCGTTTTTTTTTTTTTTTTTTGCACAAACATATATAGAATAAAGTTAAAAGGCATTTTTGAAAAATTTCAAAAATGTCAATTAATAAATTAATTATTTTTTAAAACGAGTGATTAATTTATTTTATGTATGTATATGTAAATTTTACAAACTTATTTGACTTACACAGATTTATAAGAAACATTAAATTTTTATATAACAAAGAGAATGTAAATATTTTAAAAAAATAATTGCAATTGAATATGTAAATTGTCTTTATTTTACATATATCTATTTTTGAGACAAAATTACTTATCTAGATTTAATAATATTTAATTTTAAATATCTAACTATTGTTGTAGATTATTAATTTTCTATATATTTTCTGAGATAATTTAGAGCACAATTTTGGATAATTTTACACATAAGAAAAACTTTAATGATGCTCCAAGCTATATTTTCTAATATTGAAATTACTTTTTGACAGAAGCATAATGAAGAGGATATCGATTCTTTCAATATTGCAACAATGACTGGTTCAAAATCTTTCAAAAATTTGTAACTATTATTTAAGTATAATATAGTGCTCAATCCAGATCAGAGGAATAAGATGTGCTCTATTAGAAAGTCTGCTAAAAATTATCTATAGACTTTTAATTGCAGTACCTTTTAACTGAAATCTAATAAACTTCTAACCTTGAGTTTAACTTTAACTCCAATTGTAAATGTATTTCTTGTTTCTCTTTTATTAGATATTACATTTATTTTACTTATGTTTTTCTGACATATTTTACTTTCTAACTGAAACTTTAACCATTTTTAATTAATTAATTAATCTAATAGTATTTTCCAAAAAGAGCATTTTTTCCTCATGTGTCATAGCATCAGCCAGGAATCGAACCCACCAACCCGAGACAACTGTTTGTAAAGCAGATGTCGCTGACCTCTCGACCACAATGCTTGACAAAAAATATTTAAAACAACACAATGGCAAGTTCAGCTTTATTTTTTTATTTATATAATTTTTTTTTTAAATCTATAACTTTATTTCATCTTCAGTATCATTTGGAATCACCTATTAAATTTCTTTTAACTATTTTTAAAATACACAAACACCTATTGACTAATAAACTATTCATATGACTCCAGTTTACATATTACAGTTTTAGCAGGTTATTCTTTCATCTTACATATGCCATTTACTCTCAGTTTAATAAATAATGATATTTTCCAGACGCCAGTATATAATGAATACATATCCATTGTTTCACTATACAATATTCTAAAGAAAAGGAGCATTTACTCCTAAAGATGCAGACACTGGTTCATAATAAAAAGATCCTAAATGACGAAAGCCATAATCACGAAACTAGTCTGGGGATAATGGCTAGGGTAGCACAGGATAAGGATTTATTAAACACTTTCATTAGCTATCTATCATTATTTATTAATATTTAAAGTAAGTAGCATAGATAAGATAAAAACGTAAGCTGATAAAATGCATACACAAAAATTGTTGCTATATATATATATATATATATATATATATATATATATATATATATATATATATATATATATATATATATATATATATATATATATAGAGAGAGAGAGAGAGAGAGAGAGAGAGCATTTGAATTCAGACTTTCAAGCTCCCTACAAATGGATACACATGACTTATATATATATATATATATATATATATATATATATATATATATATATATATATATATATATATATATATGTGAAAAGATAAATGATCTCCAATATGTACATTTAATGCTGAATCAGCACTTATCAGTTGGTCCAAATCATCTCTCTCTCTCTCTCTCTCTCACACACAGACACATATATATGTAATCATTGCTCGGGTTATATTGTTATGTTGAGATAGAAAATCTTTAAACTTCAATGGACAGGTTTCAAACTTTCCACTCTTCAACTCTTCAGCCATCCATATCATTGAAAACATGGTGATGAAAAGTTCAAAGCTCATGTTGATGCCAATATTATTATCATATCCATGTTGCCTTTAATTCTCTGTGGGCCCTCATATATTGGATATTAATTTGTCCACTTAAATACATTGAAGAAGTATGGCAGATTATATGCTGCATATGTAATATTTAAATACAAGTTTGATGTGTATACTAAACTTAATGTAATTTAATGAATTTGAACTAAGACTTTCAAGCTTCCTACAACTACTCAATCCATCTCATAAACCTGATATGCATGACTGTAATGTATGTGAAAAAGATAAATACATATATTTAATCTTGAACAAGCACTCATCATTTGATCCAGAGCTTCATCTTCCACACATATATAGTCAGTGCTCTACTTATAATAAGATAGAAAGTCTCCAAATTTTAATGGATAAGCTTCAATCTTCTCCATCCTCCAACTCTTCAGCCATTCATTACATTGAAAATCTGATGATGAAAAGCTCAAAACCCTCATTGATGCCAATATTATTGGGCTTTCAGCTATCCATCATCAGATTTTTAATAATATAAAGCACTAAAGAGTTTGAAGGTGAAGAAGATTGAAGACTAGCCATTAAATTATGAAGATTTGCTATATTAATATAAAATAAGCACTGGATTATATATATATATATATATATATATATATATATATATATATATATATATATATATATATATATATATATATATATATGTGTGTGTGTGTGTGTGTGTGTGTGTGTTGGGGGGAGATGATGATCTGAACAAACTGAAGAGTTCTGGTCAGCACAAAGTATGTTTATTGCAGATCATTTATCTTTTTCATGCATAGGTGGTCATGTGTATCAGTCACATGGCCTGGAGTGGATAGCTGTAGGAAGCTTGAAAGTCTGAATTCAAATATCTTCTAATATCATTAAGTTCAGTATAGACAATATACTTGTATTTAAATATTATATATATATATAATTAGTTTCCAACCAGTAACCACCTAAACATTCACAGTAAATATAGCAACCAAAATTTCTAACTGCCGTCAAGGCAACCTTCACACCTTTTAATAGCAAGAATGGCATCTCTCATTTCAATTCTATCATATCACAATCATCTTCCAATGGAAAAAAAGTAGACCATTCTTTCTCATATGCATGCATTTCCATGTTTTTCCCATTCAGGCGAGCTCAAACACAAACACATGGGATAATTTAAAATAATCTGTTAAAATATGTTACGTATATAAATGTAAAAGTATAATACCCTTATAAAAAATACTATATATAAAACATAAATAATTAACGGTAAAAACAATATTATATTTTTTAAATTTTTTAGAAGCACTTTCAATTACGTAGTAATCCTCGTCAGCTTTAATAGAATTTCAAACTTGTTTTAACTTAATGTTACGTAAATTTCCATAAGCTGTGTAGTACTACATAATTGAAAGCGCTTCTAAAGAATTTAAAATATAACATTGTTTTTACCGTTAATTAATTGTGTTTTATATAAGTATACTATTGTTTTAGGTATATTTATAATTTTCATTCCATAACAGAAACCTGAAACCTAACAAACACTCCTGAAATATAAAAATATCATCTAAACTAAAATCTTAATTTTATAAACAATGAGTGCAATGAGATTTTTTAAAAAAATATTATAATTGCTTTCAAAATTGACTATTAAAGCCATTATATTCCATATATATTCATTTACTTTTAAAATCTTATTTATTATAAAAAAAATATATTCTCTATATCTGTCTCTACCTGTGTGTCTATAAATATGTAATATAATGAATACGGTGCATACATATAAAATAGTTTAAACATATATAGTGTAATGATCCGATCGCATAACGGACCTTTTTTGATTATTTCTAACCATCCGTTGTCTAAAAATATTTTTGTATTTATCATTTTTCTTATACATTATTAATTATTTTCATATATTGATTATTTATTAACATTTATTAGTTATTACATTTTATTACTTTACTCATATGGTTGTTTGCTAATGTTTATTATTTAACACCAGCAATGGGCGCACGTTTAAGCAAAGGGGAAGAATATCATTGATAGATTAACCATCAATAATATCTATGGCCAGAACAAGGCTACCCAAATGAACAACCTCAAACATTTTTCCTGACCATAGCACCTCTCCATACTGCTGGGCCAAAACTCACCATAAATCTCTTTATTTGTTTTGAGATCAAGTCTCAGGCACCATCCTACTATATATGTTATATGTAGCCGACATGCCTGGACAACAGGCACACAAACCCTGTGTTGGAAATATACCCTGGCTAACTCATAATCTTCATCAGGGAATGCAGCATTTACTAATTACACATGGAAATATTTCTACCCTTTAAATTATTGATGACACAGTTGAAAGAGGGAGAGAAAATATAGACCAAAAAACATTTTAAGCAAACATTTATTTATTCACATACATATGTATTTAATTAAATATAACAGTACAATTTAACATAAAAGAATAACTATGTATACAGTAATTGTTAAGAGATTCAATATTACATGATGTCTTTCATTATAGTTCATTTCATTAAAAGAATATATGTCTAGATAGTTTACAATTGAAAAAGCACATTTGCCTAGGTTTTTCTTCATATCAAGATGACATTTCTATTGGTTTTGATTTTCAGACTGATTGACCCTCTGGTCTCTAATGATAGCTTCATGGGTTTCCTTCCATTCTTTGGATGAATATTGGGAGAGAGAGAGAGAGATTATGTGGCTGCATTTATATTATGGATGAGGCATTGATTCTAGGTGAAAGCAATTGATGGAGCTGAGGACGCCAGAGCATGAAACCCAGATGAATACTCCAAGGTTCTCTAGCAACATCTGCAGCTTCTAAGTTTATATTTTCTGATGAACTGGTGAGCTGGAAAAAATTTTCTGCTATACTTTTTATGAAACTGGAATCTGCCAACTGAAACTTAACTTGAGTTGAATGAAACTGGAAACAATGGACAGGCTACCTTTTTATACTTAAATTTGTCTTTATTTTAAAAAAAAATGTTATTTGAAATTATAATTTCCCATAATGAACAAATGACATTTTTTAAAATACAAAAACTGTAAACTAAAGAATATAATTTTCCAAGTCACCCATTGTTATTATAGATTTTAGCCTAAAAAATGATTCCACATGACAACAATAATATATGGGTTTTTATTTTAGACATTAACTCTAATCTTGAGTTTCTAAAATAAAATATTTAAAAAATAAATAACACACTATATCATATTACTACCAATAATCAAAATTATTACTTTGTCATATTACTTATAATTAATTTAGTTTTTATTTGACGTTATATATATATATATATACACCCATTTTTTTATTCTTCTCCAATCCACCTTACTACAACATCAACTTTCTTTAATCCATCTAATCTTTTTTTAAACAAAGTTTTGATGCAAAAGTATATAAATTTACTTTTTTAAAAAAAATATGATTGGGGGTTTATTAAAATGATTGGTAACAGTTTCCTTTAAGATAAACTTTATTGAAGAAGTTTGTATTACATAGTTTGTATCAATTTAGGTGTATATACTTATCACATAAATGTGTATACATACCTTATACTTTAGTTGATATTAAGAGGATTAATAATGAATATCTGTGTTATTAAAATAAGATTCAGAAAAAAATATTTACAAGTAGTAGAAAACTAATGAGCATATGAATCATATTATTAGATTTAAACTAGTTTTTGAGTTAGTATTCGATTGGGTGATAAAATTATTATATATAAATTTTAAAAAGAGAAAACTATATGGTTAATAAATAATATTGGGTATTACAACAAAGATCATATTCTAATTTTAAAGACTAGTAGTTGCAGTGGAATAGGTAAGGTTAGTAAACTCCATGACATTGCATGCATATATATATATATGAAAATGTGATGATTTATTCTCTAATTTTAATTTTATTCATTTTGTTGTAGAAATTGATAGTATTTTTTTTATCTTTTAGAGGTTGGGCTGCAGTAGAAATGGCATCTAAAAATCAAAGAGTGAAAGAAGTAAACCATATCTAACATTTGTGAACAAGCTTCCAAATTATTAAAAGAATGTAATAAAATAGCTCAATAAGACTTACAATGAAACTAAATTGGCAAACAATGTTAAGCTACCATGAAAAATGTCAAGTGGTTTCATTTAATGTCATATTCTATTTCCTGATCATTCTATTCTTTTAGAAGGGAACCTAGCTAATCTACATTCAAAAATCCTAAGCGTTCTATAAAATCTTTTTCAGAAACTATTTTTATTGATTTCCTTCTACCATACATTTAAATTAAGTATTGTTTTGGATTTTTTAAGTTGTAATATATATATACACACATACAAATAATTACTGACGACATATTAAAATAAAGCAGTTTAACTATGTTTATTTTACTCATTATATTTATGCAGTAATTTAAAAAAATGTTGTTCTTTTTGTTTAAAAAAAAAAGTTTGCATAAAATTTATAATTAATACTTAACAAAAATTTTATGTACTGTCATTAAAACCGCCACCTGGAAACTAAGGCTATAAGTTAAAATTAAGATAAACATTAATTATTATTTTTACACATAATTACTATAATTAAAGTCTAACTTCAATTGCATAGTACAAAAAAGGCTTAAAACTAATTGCTAAGTTATGCTGTGAATGATTTTCTTAATTATAGCGGTGATATATAAATATACATTATAATTTTTAAACGAGTAATTAGATGCTAAAGTAAATTTAAAATTACAAGTTTATATATATATATATAAGTTGTTTATTATTTTTAACGGTTATTCTTCTTTTGTGTGTGTGTGTGTTAATTAAAAATTTACTCATTTATAAATATTGATATAGTTTTTAATTATGTAAAAATATAAGAATTCGTTTACTTACTTCCTCTAATAAAAAAAAAAAAAAAAAAACAGTAAAAGAAAAGGCGTACTTTTTCATTTTTGTAAGGGGTAAATCTGAGCGGTTTTCCATATCCATCTACTTTTGATAACTGAAGTTAAATACTCATTTTCAAACCATTATTGAATAGTTAATTAGATAGTTATAGATCTAGTTCCCAGAATAGAATATTAAAGTCTAAAATCTTTGTTTATCTTGCGCTTGAAATTAGAATATGAGGAAGATTTTCCATTGACGTTGGAAGTCTATAAACCTGGGTATGTTTAATATATAATAAAAAATAAGATATGTTTATACATATTTAGTGTGGTCTATTTAGATAAAGTCTGTAAAAAATAATTTTCACCTAGTAAAATTTTGGAAACTTTATTTATATTGAAGTGTTTTAATTTATATGCAACAATTTGTGTGTGTGTGTCAAAGCGTTGACCGGGAAGCGAACCCGGGCTGGCTGCTTGGGAGGCAGCTCTGCTAACCTCTAAGCCACCAACGCTTGACAACAATCTTCTATCTATAAATATGCAATTTTACAATGTATTAATATATCGTTTTACATAAATATTACTAATCAATACAGATTTTTAAATTATATGTCAATAATTTATATAATTTTAAATACAAATGGAAATTATATTGTGGAGCTTAATATTTGCCCTTATTAAAAGAAGTTGAATTTAATCCTATGTTAGGTTTGATCTTCAAGCTTTATATGATCATTTAACAGGTTTTCTATTTCTCTAACATTTATGTTCACATATGGAAATAGTCATTTACGTTTGCTGAAGAGTTTTGATAAAGATGCTGCAGTGTTAACATGCATATGTGATGATTAATCTTTATATACAAGAAATAGAACCAGTTGCATATTACTAGGCTGTCCATGAAAATTTTTTTTAAAAAATAAAATTCTAAGCTTGTTTTATAACCATATGTTTTTCATAGTTTCTTATCCGGAAATGAAAATTCATGTATTGAGAAAGAGGTGAAATATTACCACTATCAATACAATGACCATTTTTATTATTATTGTTTGATATATATATATTATTGTGATTTTACGTTTCAACAAAATAAAATAATCATCACTTCTCTAATTTCTTTTTGAGTGGGTAGAAATAATCAATTGGCTTTTATATAACAACGTGATTTCTCAGAAGATTTCAAGATATGTTCCGTTTGCACTCAGCTAAGCTTAAAGGTTATAAGGGCAAAGACATCAAAGATTTTGAGATAACACAACTGGTCCTCACTATAATATCTATTAAACTTTATAAAAATAAACTATTATTCTAAAATTAAATTAATATATTGCGATGAAATTAATTAACAATTAGTGTTGTCATTAGGCAGATTTATTATTTTAAATTTATTTATTTATTTTAAATCCAGTCTCCCTTTACGCTCATGTGCACTATATCTTTATATATGTGAATTGAGTGTGTGTACATGTGCCCGACGTAATAGATTACATTATTATTTAATTCAAATGTTAAATATTTGCTTATTGAAATTGCTAAAAAAAACTTTAATTTACTATTTTTAATTAATGTATTTCTAGCATTACATAATGGTTTACATTTACGAACATTTTTTTCAGTAACAAACATTATTTTATACAAACATACACATATAGGTAAAATAGTAAAGAACCGTTTAATTGACCACTGCTAAACAAGCGTCTTTTTATTAGTTATCCAAACTGCAAAGTCAAATATGGGGGGGGGGGGGAATCTGACAGTATTCATTAAGTTGCCAATTACTAAAAGATGAGAGTTTAAACAGTCAAAATAAGAGTCATAGATCACATGACCCTATCTCTTAAGCTTGTAAGTTATAAACAGTGAGGATTACCAATTCCTCTACAAGCTTTACGATAAATGCTTAGTCAGAGCCAGCACTTAAAATATCTCTGTCAGGAACCCCTCCCCAAACCCCTGACCATGGTTTTGTGCTTTGGCACTCCTCAGAGAGGTGTCAGGGTAGGTTCACACACTAGATCTAAAAATACCAACCCAAAGCCAAACACTTATCTAAAAGTTATCTATTGAGTGGAAAAAAGTTTTTCATTTTAGTTTTTCGTTCAAAATAGCTGATTACATATTTTCAAGCAATATTTTTGGGCAAATGAACTGCCTTTACACTGGCTACTTAAAAATAATGAACTTTTTTATCCAGCTTGTATTAGTATCTGAGATTGTAGTCTTAGAAAAAAGTTAAACTAAATAGCTGACCCATGATCTTATAAGTACATATTGTAGATGTGTCACTTTATAAAATTTTATTATAATACAGTGAGATTGCTTTATTTACATGAATTTTATGGCTTGAATTATTTATTAGAGAGGCTAGGACATTTGCAAAATTCAATATTAAACACACACACACGCACACACACAGACATATATATATATACTCGATTTCATATATATATATATATATATATATATATATACTCGATTTCAAATTCACCATAAAGAAATACTCCAATAATAAAAGTACCAAACCCTCCATATAGCAGTACCACCAAAAACAAGTCTTCATAAACAATGGATACAGGAAGATCTGTGCATAAAATATCTATTACCTATTCATCCAACACCCCAGATTGATTTTTAGCTTATGGCTTTCATCAGTCAGAATTCAAAGCTTCTCATTGAGGAAAGCCACAGGCTAGAAACTAATCTGGGAATGATTGATGAGTAAGCACTAAATAGATATTTTGTGCACAAACCTTTCTGCCTTCATTGATTAAGAAGGTTGCACTAAGTGGCATTACATATAGATAATTTGGCATTCTATTAACAACATATGTAAGCATATCAAATGGTGATTGTGGGATATTATTATGGTTTTATACATATCCTGCCCATAGGATAATGGTGGCTTTGATTTTTAAAAAATCACAAATGTATGGGTGCAGAACTGATTTTGGATCTATATGACTATACAAGTGAATGAGCTTGGATTGGAAAAAAATATGGTATTTTCATCTTAGGATCCTAGCTTTATAGTTAACCAAATAGGTAAAGTTGGCTACTGGATTTCACATTAGATTGTAAGATCTAAGTTCAGTGTCATCCAAGGCTCCTCACTAATGAAAACCAATCAGGGATAGTGGATCAATAGGCACTCTAATAGGAATTTATGCACAAACTTTCCTGCTGCATTCATTGGATATGAAGGCTTGCACTTGGTGGCAATACTGTATGGAGAATTTGGTACACTTAGCACCATGTATGAAGATATGAAATGGTGATCACATGAAAGTGTAATATTCACAAGGTAAAATCCATAAGTATTTATTTTTATTGTAAATATAAAATATTATAATTAAATAATGTCAATAAATATATTTTAGAAGATGAATTTCCAAGCACTATCTACATTATACTTTAATTAAACATATCTCTTATGTTATCATCC